>JAMKCH010009057.1:0-38875 GCA_023653785.1 Ophioderma brevispina
TCACATGGATGAATCTTGGGGGGGGGGAGAGCTTGGCGTCGCTCTGGATGGAGAGGGGCTGTCACATGGCCCAGCGCCGAGGTGCATTGGCGTCGCGGTGGGCCGCGGCCTTGCTTTCGGTCGGCACGCCGGGGCAGTCGCTGCCGGGACGCGGTCTCGTGTCAACCTCTTCGGGGGCTCGCGGGGGCTGGGTGGGGTGCGTCTTTTGACACCTTGCATACATCGGCTGTTGCCTTGGCGTGCTCCACTGCTGAATGCGCTGCACCAGTGTGGAGTCACAGTGTACATTCACACAGGATTGATGTCGTTCTGAATGATGCGATGAGACTGTAGAATGTCTTCCAATTCTGTCTGGCATAGCTCCTGCAGACCTTGGGAGGAGCCTTCGGGCGATCAGGCTCGCCAAGAGGTGTGATGAGCCTGGTGGCCTGGTCCCCCCACCGGCACCCTTTGGGGATCGGGGAGTTCCACGGAGTCGCTTTGCTGCCCGGTCCATGGCGCTGCAGTCACGGTGTCCCTGTCGATCATCCTGGATCAATGACGGATGGTGTGAGCAATGGTCGTCCTCTGCTTTGAACCTGGGGCAGTTTGTGGACGGCCCATCTGGCGGGCCCGGGGGCTGTGGCCTTGGTGGGAGAGCGTGGGTCGGCCTCGGCGGACTCAGAGCTGGCGTTGGTCGTGCGGGGGGCTTCCTTTGCAGGGTCGGGGTGGGCTTTCGCCGAACTGCGGTTGTGGAGAGCCACAGGCCGTTGGCCACATCGTGGATGGCTGTGGGGTATGCGGGGCCCCGGGGGGAGTTCCGGGACTGATCGGCCTGGATGGTGAAACTGTCGGCTGGTTGGAGACGGGTCTAACACTGATTTTGGACTTGCACGCACGAACGAACCGCAAGTTGTTCTCATCTTTGTTGGGTGACCTAGCTACATACTAACAACATGAACTCTTTGAAGTTTGCAAAGAAGTTCATCAGCCAGTAAGCAAACAGAGAGAGAGAGAGGGGAGAGAGAGGGGGGGAGAGAGGGAGAGATATATGTCACTCTTGAGATTTGTGCATTTGGCCTCGAAGAAGTACCAGTTCTAAAAAAGCTCGCAAGAGACACCGACACACCCCTTTTTCTGCACACCATACTGCACCCAAGTTTGAATCAGTTGAACTGATCCTAAGCCTGGCCTGCAACAATGACATTAGTTGCAATATGTTTATGAATTGTGGAACTCAAAACAAGACAATGTACATCAAAGGCATGCATTCATATACAGTAATTGATGTGACTCTGTGGCAATGTTCTGGATAAAAGCTCCTCAAATCCCACGTTTACAAACTTCAAAAGTTCACATGTCGTGAACTAGATCACCCATCAAAGACGTGAACAACTTGGCCAGCTTCCTCCATTGAGAACTGTCTGACCCTTCATGCAGAGAGATGTTCCATTGCCTGCGGTTCTGTTCCACAACGACAGGTAGTGTCCTGGAATGCTTCCAGGTAGCCCACTTCTGCAAAGAAACCTTAGATCGGCTGATTCTAGTTCTCAATCTGTTGAAACATCGCCATTCAGTCCATTTGGAGTCAGCTGCGGGTGGAAGATGCTCTTTCGGTCCATAACAATAGGTGTTCCTTGGTTGATAGCAAGTCTTTACTTTCCACAATTGGAACTCTCTTAAGATCCTTAGCGACTGATCAAGAGGTTTTGGAACTTGCTTTAGAAAACTCTCTATGGAATAAGGTGGGTGCAGCTGGTCTATGATCCGGACCATCGGGTGCTTTCAAAATTAGATACTGACAGCTAAGCTCTTGCTGCTCGCATCCACTATGGAGATGCCTGATGGGGCAAGTCCTGCTAAATGCATAAGTTCTCCGTTGGTGTTGGACGAAGGACATCTTGTGATAAGCCGCCAGGAGGCATTTTAATGCTGAGTCAAGTTTATTACCAGGGGCTTTTTGATCTTTCCCATACAAGGGATTGTTGCTCCAACAAGGGGCAGACCAAGAAGATGTTCCATTGTTGTGCAGTGCTGTTGTTCCACAACACAGGTATTGTCCTGATACTGCTTTCAGGTAGCCTACTTCTGCAAGGAAACATAGATCGGCCAATTCTGGTTCTCAATCTGTCTGAGCATCGACAGTCAGCCCATTGGAGTCCAGGTGGACGATATCACCCAGGTTCCAATACCAGTAGATGTTACTCCCTTAAACTGCATTAGATGATTCAAGAGGTTTGGACTTGCTCAAGAAACTCTGTCAGGATTTAAGGCAGTCAGTTGGCAGAGCAGGTCTCTGTCCGGACATAGTGTGCGTAACATTAGATACTGGCAGCTACGCTCTTGCATTCTCGCTACACTACTGTTGGAGCAATTCCTGCTAGAATGTTTAAGTTCTCCGTTGATGTTATTGCATGAGCCGACTTTACTCTCGTCTCTGATGTGGGTCTTCATAGAAAGGTGCATTCCCAACTCCTAGTAGACAGGGTTATCGCAGTGCTCTAGGGGTGTTCCAGACCAGGTTGCGTTATTAAGTGACGTTTGGAATCCACGGTTACGTGATGGAAAGCACACACCCGTCTTAGATGGAATTGCACGTAGGTGGTTTCCTCATCATAAGGAGCGAGTTCATTCAAAGCTTTGGCGAGTCTCTCTTCAAACCAAGTGTGAGTCAAGCATCTTGTGCGCTAATTCAAGATCAAAGACAGGTTCCTGCACTCCCGGTTGGTCGTGTGGTATAAATGTTGACAGGGAGCGGTGCGGAGCCACTCCCTTGTGGTAGTCCATTTTGAGCCTACTTCATCAGCTCTTCTTCGCTCCTTAGCTGAACAAAGAACAATCGTGTTTGCAAACTACCAAAAAGCTACATGGTGGCATAGTCTTCAAGAGGACTAGAGTGGCAAATACTTGTTACTGAGAACTTGTGAGTTGTCACATTTAGAGAAATGTGGTTGTTATGTATGTTACTAGAGACAGTTGATAGCGATATTCACTTAATGAAAGAAAAGGGTGATTAAGGGGCAAAAATGTGCATAAAAATGTGAAAAAAAACTACTGCAACAAACTATAATTGTAGTGCAAGATGGATTATCAGAATTGTATGAAAAATAAGTGGTTAAAACTATATAAAGTGAGGTAATAGTATTCTTTGTGTCAGATCTCCGGCGCAATTCCCATAAACTAAAGGGAAAGGGTCCACTCTATGATTTTTTGTGTCCGGGTGGTTTTAAAGGTCTTAGGATAGACATATGAATTGCAAGTGCAATAGATTACACTTTTTAAACTGCCCAATGATTAAAACTGGCTACCATTTAAAAAGCAACCTTAAGGACTGAAATGTTGGGTCACAATGGCGGTTATTTAGGATATATGGAAAATAAGGTTATTAAAATAGAGGCATCAATTCATTTTGATTGTTTTTAATCAAAAACACCTCATTTTAGACAGTTTTGAACCTAAAATATTTCTTCTAACGAGTCTGGATAGTAGCCGACCAAGTTATGGCGCAATTTCAAGGCTAATTGTAATTTTGTTGTATCAAAATTTAACTTGCTTAAGTTGTCACCTTGGAAGTCTTGCATACATTACATGGTTATAGTTTATATTTAAGCAATAGTGTAATTATAAATTTGAGAGTAATGTAAAGTTCATCCATAATGATACCTTGAATGTTGAAGTCAAATTTATTCTCAATTTACGAACATGGCGGCCATTTTTGGATTTATGCAAATCGGTTTAATTCAGAAGTTGTATTTAACTTCTGGGTGGTGTCCATTATCAAACATCTCATGTAACATTTTTTTCCAAAATATCCTTCTACAAGACATGGTATGGCTTTGAAACCAGTTATGGAAGCAACTTGAATAGGCGGCCATTTTGTTATAGCAAACTTAGCAGGCTTAAGCTAATACTTTGGAAAGTCATCATGCAGAAATATTTAAGTTGGAAGAGTCTAAAAAGTGGGTAGCAACTCTCGTTTTGCCACTCTATATATGGTTCCCATATGTCAAATATCACCTCGTGGCCCAAGCACTATTAAACAAGTGATTAGTCGTCTAGGTACACGCTAACCGTGTTATTCTGAAACCCAGATGAATATTGTAATTAAAATGCGACTTACTGATATGAATGCGCAGCTTATCACTATGCCTTCAAGATCTCAATCACAATTACAAACACTGAGGAGGCATTGTTACATAATCATTTCAAATCCAAAAAATGAATGTTCTTTTATTAACTGTACTGTAAGTTATTTGGACATATCACGATTCTATTAAATTGTCTAAAAAGTAATAGGCCAATTTGAGATTTTCTCCTTTCGTCGTAACTTAAGCATCTCGAGATTACAACAAACCAATTTGAACCAGACCGCATTGAAAGCTATTCCTGCAAATTTCAATATTTTTCCAAATCAATGATGTGTCTTTAGAGTAACGCTTATGAAGGACATACAAGTTGGTTTTGGCCCCCAACTTATTCCATTACTTCCAAGATCAAGTGAAAATCAAAAATAGGGGTAGTCGAAAAGAATGTATGTTTCTTATTTGATATGACAATAAAATATAGTGTGAAAAGACAATTGACAGCTATTAATAGGCTATTAGTCATTTGTCTTTTTAACACTATTCTTATTGCCACATCAAATAAGAATTTAATAGGCTAAGGGCCTGATCATAGTTTTTGTGCACAAATATATACAGAGTAGTCACATTTGTTACAGGTTCAACAACCAAGTTTCTATAATAACTGTTGGTGAGGAAAAGGTATATACCCTTTTTCTGACTTTTATGTTCAGCTAATAACTCTCACAACTAAGAGTCCTAATAGTGGAGTGGTTTGGAATATGAAAAATTGTCGCCAAACCCTTTCTCGGTACAACAAAGGGCAACCACTTCTATTCGATAGATAGTAAATAATTTAAAACTGAATTTCGCGGTTCCGGCTTTCGCGCTTGCTATATTCAAAGAATATAAGCTGTAGGCCGCTCCATGACCTTTGACCCTGGCACGGCCCTTTGATATCATCAACATATGAGGGATCGCATGGTGCCCAACCCTATGACAAAAGTTTGGTTCCAGTGAACTTCAAGTTGTCAATTTTAGATAGATCAATTTTAATTTTTAGCCATTTTTCAACTGACCTCAATGGGACCCTTTGACCTCATCACAGATGAGGGAATCCCATTGTGCACTATGACAGAAGTTTGGTTCCAATTGAAGATCACTTTTAAGTGAGGTCAAATTTTTAAAAAAAACTTAACAATTTTTGAACAAACATCCTACAAACACAATACATAAACACGCACAACGGATTGCTACGTGTCCTGCCAGCTATAGCTGGCGCCCACAAAAAAATGGTTGTGGTCAAAAAACTTTGGTGGCAGGGGGGTTTTTGACTCAAAAAACAAATCACGTTTAGGAGCTAAAAACTTAAGAAAATCAATATTTATTAATTTATTAGCAAAACCAAAATTTTAATAATGGTGAACAATATCAAATTCTGTCATAATATTATAGATTGGTTTATACAATAATATAAAGGGTCAGAATTTTAGCCCCAAAATCACTTGTTTTCGTAAAAAAACGTCCCTTTTATCACATGTCACCACATTGAGTCGTACCTGACCCTTTATGTAAACGTGTATAAAACTATATCAATAAAAAAAAGGATACCATCAAAATGAATGATGGGTAAGAGTGTTACTTTAAAAAAAATTAATGTGATTTATTTGCAGCCCAAAAATTGTATTTTCGCCTAGAAATCATTTCCATGCCACAAATCATTCAAAACACAACCACCATTTTTTAAATCTAATATTTATCCTTCAAATAAAGGTGGTTGTGTTTTTGTACCCGACGGGAGGGTAACTCGATAAACTAGAGCACTGTAAAGCTCGGCCGCTCCTTTAAAAGATGTCCACTTGAAAATATATAAATATAATCACTGCTGTTTGAACGTATAAAATTTGGGGGGGGGGATTAAATTAAAAAAAAACGCGTGTTTTTTTGTTTTTTGAAATTGTATGTTACTGGCTTACTCTAGGATGAATACATAAGTCCCTGGTTTACTATACCCCTATTTTGTCCATTGTCCAAATCAAGGACAACCCCAACTCTGAAATGGAGAGTGCTAATTGAAGTTATAACTGTAACTGTCATTAGCTGAACATGAAAATTACTGCCAGTGGTTACCAGCTAGTGAGAAACAGGCCTTAAAAGGGCCCCCCTTCTGATCATCTGGAATAGTCTTTAACTTAACCATTTCACTATGCATTGAAAGTTTCCTTGGGATTTGAACTTACTAACGCGTCCATGGTCACACTTACTCCAGGCCAGCCCTTTTCGTCAAAGTATCAGTAGCAACAGTTGAGGGTGCACACAGCACAAACTCCTTTGCCTCAATGCTATGCTTTCGCCATCCACAATAGAAAATACACATAGCAGGCTGAGGACTCGACCAATCCCTGGATTTTGAGTTTAAAAAAACGCTCCAACGGCAAAATTTACACCCCATTTTTGGGCGATTCGCTCTGTACGTCCTGGAACTCAAACGCTCCCCTAATCATACCAAAATTTCAACAATCACCATACAATAAAACTGTTAGCTCATGATAAACAAAACCCAAAATTGGGACTGCACAATTGTACATTCCTCCTTGCGCATCTTAACTATAACCCTGGCACTGCTAGTGCAAGAGGTTAAAAAATCTTTCCACCTTCCATTAAAAATAAAACTTTACCCCAACTCTTAAAGAGGGTTAAAAAAATTGCCCCCGTGGAAACAAAAAAATGCCCTGTTTACTTATGTTGTTAAATACTATATAAACCCCTCAAATTGCAAAGATTTTCAAAATTGCAGCCTGATTTAAGAGGTCAAAGTTTCTAACCGCGGGTATGAAGTTAATCGTTTACCGAGTAAAAATACGATTCCAGAATTACCATGGTAACATTTTTCCCACACAAAACACAATCATACTAACAATTTAAACAACTACCTACCGTGTGCTGATCTGCAAAGCAAGATGTCATCATAGGAAAAACCTCAAATGACCAACCATTTTTGAGTTGGTTTGACGAACAATTATTTCCTTACAACTTATGTAGTTCCCTTACTGTTTATACATTTTGTAGACTCCAGATTCCTGCACATTGCAATGTCACAAATCATAAAATTCGTTCATTTGACATTTAAAATGTTCTTTGAACCATTTGGATTGTCAGCAGAGCGCAAGATCACTTGTTTTTGACTATCAGTTACTCGGATAATTTCACACAATAATCAAAGGATCTACATAGTGTCCATGTACCTTAGAGTCTACAAAAATTTTAAAAAACACAACGTCCGTCACCATAAGGGCAACTCTGTGAGCCTGTGACAACATTTTCCAATCTAATTGTTAGAGCCTGGTTCTGTGACAGGGATTCTGTTAAGCAGAAAGTGATTGATTCCATCCCAGAAAGTGCACCTGGTAATATCTATTCCTCAATATCCCAACTGCTTAAACAAGTGGTTGGTGACAGTTTCACCAACCTCCTTAAAAAAAAACCTTTTTACTACAACAATTCAGAAACTAGTTTTCCATTGAGTACATATTTTAATAACAGGCCATCACCCATCTGTAACTACCCCACGGTAATCAAATGTTGGCGTGCTTTGAGGAGCGAAGGCAAGCACCATCTCTCTAATCTTTGGGAAAAAATAAATGCTGTGAAGATAAAATCGAAAATAGAAACCAGTTAATACGGAATTGTAAAAAAGGACATAGTGAGATAATGAGTTGTTTAGTCCTGGCAAACTGGGATCTTGACACTTTGCAAAAGGCAACTGAACAGAGTTGGCAACGTATCCTGCAACAAACTCAAAGACCTCTGGGAGGATAAGCAGAGAAAAGTACCCTCAATAGTTGTAAGTCGGCTGATGAATTGTCATTTTTTGCGATATTGCGTGTAACAGAAGACTTTCAATGAGGTATTCAATGCTTTCCCTAAATTGCCGTCACAACTAAAAACAATGAAAAAATCCAAATTGGAAGGGGGTTTGAGTTCAAAGTAACAAACCCACAACTATAAAAAGTCAATACTACAAATCTCCTTCTTCTTTTATTCATGATATTCCATAGGCACCAGGTCTTTCATTTATGATCAGAGTTTACTACAACAGGGTGTCCAGACCCAAAAAATCTATATATATATTTGTTTTAAATGATAAAAGGATATATGGGTTTTTTTTTTTGCTGCAATCAATCAACTTAGAAGACATACTTTTAAAAATTTCAAACTTAATTTTAGATCATAAAAATCTGGCTATCCAAAGTGTAGAAACAGTCCAAAGTGTCAGAGGTGTTGGATTTCGCCGTCCTTAACGACAAAGTATTAAAAATAGTGTACAGAACTTGTTTAAAGGCAACAACAATTAATTTTTTTTGTTTATTTCTCTCTTGCTTTCAACTATTTTGTTCCCTCTTCTTAGTAACTGTAAAAGCTGTCAGTTTAACTCAATATGGATTATCCATGCATAACAAAAAGGTTGGTCATGCTTTGTTAAACATAAACACATGCTTATTTTTTGGATTTTGGGAGGAATTTTTGAATAAGCTAATGATTGTTGTACTGGTAGGTTATTGCAGGCAAATTCAATGATTACATTGGTAGAGATTGAGGCCCAACAAACTGGCATCGCCAACTTTACTGCTCAGCAGAGGTCTTTTCTTTCAGTACTTCTGGTGCAATATTTTGACATTATGAACTCATACAAGATGTTATTCACAAAATTAATAGTTTATTTCATTGGAATCTTAATTTCTATTGCAGCACCTCACAGCAGCATTTCCAATTCTTGCAACAAAGCTTTGAAAGATATTAGTAACTTTGAGTGCAATATTTTGATAGAATGAGCTGACAATTAATTTTCAGTACAAAATAACTATGTTAAGGTGCAGTGTTCCGATCGTCTTTGGGACAACCCTGATTTACCCGAAGTAGTTCGTTTTTGGATATCAGATGAAAGGCCGTAGTTTTCTCATTGTCGTCCTGAAATTTGAGCCCTCAATCCTTTCATTCCAAGATATAAACAAAAAAAAAAAACACCCATTTGAGAGTTGGTTAACCACTTTTTAAGAGCACGTATTAATAGGGCTTTGCAACTGCTTATTGCGTCTACCATCACAAACCGCAAGTTTTGTTTTCCCACGGTACTTGATGTGTTGTATGTGCAAGTGCCAGGCTCATCATATCAAGTCTAGAACCAATACCCATAACTCGGAACCACCCACCTTTAATGTAGCATTACATGTTTGTTATTGACAGCAACATTTATTATTTTGAATCAGAAGCCCGAAGACCAATAAATTACTTTTACTCCGATATTTGTGCCAAGGTATTGTTTTCTTGTCTGCCTGCAGAGATCCGTTTTTTTCACTCGCCAAAAGTACGAAATTACCATATCTGCAAAAATTGGTATGTATCATCGGTTTTCAAAGCCCGAATCTTCAAGATCCAAAATTCTTCCGCAAGCTGATTATGCCAAATCTAATTTAATTACCATAATAACCCACATCATTTGTTTTCATGGCAAAAAAAATCATACTGTTTGATATTTTGGGTACTAATCATTCTGGGACCCCTGTATAGCAGAGTGGTCATTTGGCTATGGTTTATAGCTCAGGGGAAAATTGGTTGGACTATTACAAATACTAATTCTTGGTGTTTTGGCAAAGATTTGTGCATGAATAACAATAACCAGCAAGTTCTTAGTATACCGTGTACTGGTACAGTGAGCACAAAGCTTATTGCTTTGGAATTTATTAGGGATGCAAACATGAATGATTGAATGTTATACTCTTTTCTATTTTATGCACCCTCGCTGGAGAAAGTAAAAATTTGTTTTAAAAAAATTAACCCTTTCCCCCAAGAATGATAAAGCCACTTACAGGGTAGATAGATATTATCAATACACATCAGAATAATAAGTCTCTTTTCCCATTCTAGGGGGGGGGGGGAGGGGTTGTAATAAATAAAAATTTGATTTGTCATTGAACCTTCACTTAAATTTCCTCTAAAGTGCCATTTTCTTCAAAATATGAACAGTTTTGTGTTTTCCGAATTTCGGATCAGAAACTTAGACTTACTACAAACATAGTTATTTCGCAAGAGATTCAGCCCCATTTGCTTACTGATCAGTTTTCTAAGAGTTTAAATTGCAACGTCTTTTTACAAATTAATGTAACAATAGTAACAATCACCCAGTTTGTATGAACTCTTTGACTTGCAGGGGGAAAAGGACTTATCTTTAAATATCTGTTCTGGTACCATAACTCATCATTCCAACTGTCATGGCAGTTATTGACAATTGGGCATTTCCACCATTATTTCAAAAGTTAATTATGGTCATATGGGGGCTCATGAGATGGGATCTTTTCTGTGATGGCTAAATCAGGAAAAATCAAGAGTTTATTGCTTCAAACATAACCTCAGTAGTAAACATGGGACTTCAGGGAAAGTATACATTTTGTTTAGTCTGATTTTTTTTATTCCTGTCTGTAAATGCATATTGTCGATGGTACGAATTCATTTGGATGTGTTCAGATCAAAACCAAAAAACTGTTACAAATGCTCAACTTTGTTCAACTGAATAATGCTTAAACCCATTTTACCAATAGTGTGGGTTGGTATGTCAATGAAACAGTTCCCGTAGGATTTTGGCGCTAAAGTTGATTTTCTTGCTGTTTTTCATTCAATAGGGACCAGACAGTCAGAAAATTATGGGGTGCAAATTTTCGGACTGTTGCCCCTTCCTCAAGGGAGAAAACGTTACTACAGGGAAAAATTTAAAATCGAGTCAAATTGTGTTTTAATGTACATTAACATGTTCGTCTCCTTATACGGATTAGAAAAAGTATATATTTGCCTAGGTTCCCACCTTTAGTTAAAGCGCTATAGCCCTGTAATGGTTCAAGGTCATCCTGGGGTAAAATTTACCCAATGCTCAGATTTTGTTGAAACTGGTAATAAGTTGTTTGTATTGTCTCACAGGATCCAAAAATGTATTATTTTACAGTGTGTGACATTTGGTTGGCTAATTACATAGCAAAATGTAGCAAGGGTCTACATGGTCTATGGGGGTCACCAGAATTTTCCCTGGATGTCGCAATGGTGATATCACCAAAACAGTTAAAATGCATTTTCTGTTTCAGTATGACACAAGGAATCATTTGACACCACTTTCAACAACATCGAAGCATTTACCCCCAGGGTGACCTTGAACCATTATAGGGCTATACCGCTTTAACTAAAGGTTGGAACCTAGGCAAATATATACTTATTTTAATCCTTATGAGGAGAGGAATGCATTAGTATACATTAAAACACAATTTGACTTGATTTTAAATTTTTCCCTGTACTAACATTTCCCCCCTTGCAGGAGGGGGCATCAGTCCGAAAATTTGCACCCATCATTTTCTGACAGTTTAGGCCCTACTGAAACCCAAACAGCAATAAAATCAATTTTAGCATGAAAATCCTACCGGAATACACACCAACCCACACTACAACCTTTTTGTATCGATATGTAAAGGCTTCATACCAGAATCAGTTGAATAGAATGCCGTACAGTCCGAGACACACTATTGATTCCTTTGTTTGGAGTCAACGGATAGTGCCGTGAACATAAGCCGGGTGAACCTCTTAACGTTGAGGATTAGGCCATGTAAATATTGTAGTTCGTTATGAGTGAACAAAACTATTAGTAAATGATTGGACCAAGATGCCATGCAGTATTTTTGGAATAAGACAAATAAATGTAAAAGTATCATTTCTAATATTCCTTATTGTGACGTAAAAGAACTTTGGCAGGTAAAAATTACTTATTCCTATTATGTTAGTTATGTTCAATGCTTCAGAGTTGTTCAAGTTTGGAATTTATTCAGTGCATTTGCCTTAACTTTTGTTCATGAATGAGAAAAGGGACATTTTTTTAATCATGCTTAATCTGATCTGTTATCATCACATCAAATTTCTATTGTATTGAGTTGTTAAAATATACAACCTGTCAGAACGAATGGAATCGTTGCACACGCCCCCAAACGTTTAAAATGAACTGACAGGAATAAAAATCCTACTATAAAACATATAACAATAATGCTGACATGCTTTAAAACCATAATACAAACCTGCGACTCTTGCTGCGACTGTAGCGGTCTCTTCGGGGATTCAGAACGAAACGAGACTAGAGCGTACTGAAAAGAATTATACACAAACCAACAAAAATAAATTAAATCACAAAATTTACTCGCAGTATATTAAAAGACTTGAACAACATATTACACTGTCAATTTTTGTATAGAGTCGAGAACTATGTTTTTTGTTTTATAACGCAAGATCCGTGATGGCTATTCTATACATTAGTACATGATCAGAGTGAGCTACCATATTCGTTGTAGTTCGATTTTTACTCAAGTTCATGCCGTTTATTGCCCTTAATGCTGAAAATATACATAGTTCGGAACAATATCAAGTTGCATTGAATGCCATAGCATATATATGTAAGAGGTTTTTGTGAAGACAGGTAGTTTGGCAACTTCGTTCATTTTATTTGTAATCAAAACTTGACACTATTTCGGATTGTGAATGTAAGCTCTACCTAAAACTAAAACAAGTAGAGGATCCATTTTATAAAGCATGAAAAAGGTAAATCAATGTTAGTTTCGGATCACTCTGATCATTAAACATATGCTGACAACCCTAAAAAATCATGTTTTCTTGTTTGTTCTTGCTATTTTTTTGTTAAGTTTCAAAGATCCCAAAAATATCCTGTGTTAGTCTACTTATACTCTCCCACGTTCCCTAAATTGTATTAATTTTTTTGTGGTCAAATTAAAAGGTCTTGGCCCCGATGCTACCTTAATAAGCCTCATCCCCCGGGGACCCCCATATTTTACCGGAATTGGTCAAAATTTTTTGGCATCAAAAAAGCTAACCATTTTTCATCATTTACACCCTGTGAAATCTTAGGGCTAAAAGAAAATGTTGTGGTTTTTTGCAAGTTATAAACGAAAATGTGCCCCATTTTGGTCGACCAATATTAATTTTACACTGTACTCTATGGGGCTTACAAAATCACGTTTTTAGCCCTCACAAATCAAATCGGATGAAATATCGCGTCAAAAGTTTACAGATGGGGTTTTTGGGGTGAACGTCCATTCTATCCACATGAACCCCTTCATATAGTTAATTCGGGCCATCCCCCTTTAATGTTAAAAATAACAAATGGTTGCAATTGTTGAAATATTTTAAATGCTACTGGGACAAAAAAGTAATTGAAGGACACCGCTTTGTTGATTTTCTCTGAACAGCTTGGAACCTTTAACTTTAGACTTTTCAGCGAAAATCCCTAAAATATTCCCTTTTTGTATATCCCTCAATTTAAAAATACAATTTCCAGCATGGAATAGACACTAACCTAATAACATGCAACTTAGATTGCAGTGTGATCATATCCCAGATAAGCAATTTTTGGAAGAATCTTTGTACCAAGTTTAAGACCTCAAAGTACCAGAACATAAGGGGTATGAAGTTGTCAATAATCTTGATATATTAACATGAAAAACAAAAACACAAGGCTTTTTTCGACTTTCCTGTCATATCCACACACCCTGGAAGATGTAATTTTCAAAATAGCAATACGTAAACTCTAAACCATCATGTGCTTAGGCGGCTGGACAGACGGGACATTTTGCCGAGGCTTGCTTCCACCATCAATGACTGACTGCGTGAGCCTCCGATTATAGCTACTGCTGAAAAGGATCTTACACCTCCGCGCTCTCATCATCTGACGGCGGGACAGAAAACTGACTGAGGGCGGACGAAAAACGGACTTAGATAAGTGCTGAACTGTGACTAAAGTATCACACTCCTCAAGGGCGGAAGAAACTTAGCTTGCACACCCCGAAAACTATACTGTTGACCACATGCTAATACTAACAGTGCAAGCTTTATGCGCTTCTGCACTTGCTGCCTGACTGAGATCTGACATGAAAGGAGAAGAACCGAGGAACATTACCGCAGACTTATCCAAAATCAAAGACCCTGAAAATTGGAACAACAAAAAATATTGTGGTAATAATTGGGGTCTTTGAAAACAATATTATAAACCTCTCATTTTTTAAAAGCCTCACTGTGATATGTCCCAACTCAGTTCAAAACTGTTTTCCCCTGCAACAAAAAATATGTTAACAGGAAAAAATACATCACAATATATTGTCCTGAAATGAAAATTGCACTTGTTACAGATATTAGGCGAGTTGACAATGGAATTTCGACAAAGAGTGACTTTACTGGACATACATTGAGGATTATTTAAAAGGGGCAACACCCGATCCTAAGCCTTGACCCCATCTTTCTCACCATTAAATAGAGGTGGGCTACAGAAGGTCAATGTTTCAGATCACTTCGAACAGAGGCTCATTTGATCACCCTGACCCCACTATTAAAAGAAATCAAAGTGTGAAAACCAGGGTGTCCCATTGACAATCCAAAATGGTTGCCAATTGTTAAAAATTTTATTTTTGACCATAACTCAATTATTTTTGGTTCAATTTGCTTAATTTTGGTGGCAATACCCATGTTTTGGCGTATTAGGAATGATGTTATGCAGCTTTCAACTCACCATAGGCTTTCGTTTTCTTGAAAATTCAGTTTTTGCTTGAAATTGAGCTCTTAGGGCGCTTTCCCATAAAATGTGCATCCTATTGAAAATGGTGATTTTAACATTTAAAAGTTGGTTTTATTATGAACACTTGCTGAAATTTGACTTGCATGGCGTTTGCAGTTTTAAAACTAAGCTTTTTAATGTCATAAAAATGCCCTCCATTAAAACCTACACATACAAAAGTTCATTGACCCCTGTATATTCCAATGAGTGTTTTCATCAGATTTTAAATTGCTGCTACATTAAAACTGTAGGTGTTACTGTTACACAGCTCTAATCTTCAGGAAAGTGCCCTCGCAGTCCAATTTTAAGCTAAAACTGCAATATCGAGAAAAAAAGTCATGCTGAGATGAAGCTGCATAGAATGATTCCTTGCAGGCCAAAACATTGATACTGCCACAAAAATGAAGGTGATTAAACAAAAGGTTATCAAGTTATGGTCAAAAATATGATCTTTGGCCAAAATGGCAGCCATTTTGCATTTTTCCCTGGGGCACCCTGGTTTTCGCACTTTTTAATGTTTCTTCTTCGAACATGGGATAAGCATCATTAAAGTTATCATTCTAGCCAGTGTTCCAAGTGATCTGAAACTATGACCCAAATATGACCCTCTATAGCCCACCTCTACATTAAACCCAAGATTTTGGTACCATTGGAAAGATTGTACTTTACACTTCATCTCACCTGCAAAATATTTTGACTGACTGACGGCAAAATATGGTTTTATTTGGTGTGCGGCCAATAATTTCTTTAATACTCTACAAGGCTATTGTTAAACACACCAATTACCACTCATAGTAAAATGGTACGAAAAGTGATCAAAATCAATGAAAATTTGGAATAAAATGATTTTTTGGTGAGGCCCTTCCCTGCTAAACCGAATAACTATATGTTGTAAAGCGTTTGATGCACCTATAAACCATAATCATATCGTTTAACTTGTACAAACTATTGGTTAAAAAATGTGCATTACTTATTGAGAAATTACATAATTCAAAGCACACACATGCGAGATTTTGAGATCTAGATTTCCATTTCTCTATCTTCTGTGCAGTGATTCATAAATAACCTTGGCTCAGGCTTTTTACACACGATCAGATAATGTATGCCATTGTTGCACGGCATGTAAACCGCTGGCGCTTTAAATGCTTGCATTGACGTTACTGCACAGAGGTAGAAGAGAGAAAAAAAAAAAAAAGAGACATGAAGATAATTGCATAGCCACAAAGAATGACGCATTAGACAAGCATCAACATCCTAGCGGGAAGTGCATTGGCATTTGGTTTTGTCTAAACTTCTGAGCACAAGCATTAACGAGCAGTTTTTCTATTATGACAAAAACCATTTTTAAACTCTAAAGAAAAAGTGTCACTAAAAATATCAAAAACAAAACAAACATCATCCACCTCCAAGGTAAAATGAACTGGTCTATATACAATGTATATGCAAAATGCACTCATTGGAAAACACTGCGCTCCGGTATGCAGAGAGCAATTTGACAAGTCGCACTTCACATTTCTAACCCTAAGTCCATTCATACTTTCACTGCACAGCATTGCTTTGCCATTAATTCAGGTAATCCACTGCAAAGGCTTGGCAGTAAAATGGCAGACTGCAGACCCAACTTGCAGACTCTTGATGCATCACCAGAATATCATGATTTCTTCCGTAACGAACCAATAGCACCTTGCATTGGTCTATGGGACCATGGGAAATAAGCAATTACCATAACAGCAAAATTCAAGACCGAAATCAACTAAATTTTGTGGCAAAAGCTTTCCTCAGGATAGGATGGATATCCTAGTGACATATTGTGTCATCTAGTAATTTCATAGATTAGACACTCATAGATTTCTTACCCTTTTAATTTGCTATACAGAAATGTCCTTCAAAGAGAGGAAAGGGGTATTTTGATATGCTAATATTTCAAAAAATCTAGCGGAAAATTTCATTTGCTCTATACGAAATTGAGCATTTCAAAATTTGTGCTCAAAGAAACATTTCTCAAGCTTAATCCCTTCAGATTGGGAAATTTTGAGGGAAAGCTTTACATCATGGCAAAAATCATTGCTTTAGAATTTTTTTAGGTACACCTTATATGTGATATCTCTCGTTTGCACCTTTAATTTTAATTGCAGGGAAACTGGAGTACCTGAGACAACCTGCAGTTTTAGAACTACAAATATACAAATTCCATAAATCAAGCGCCTACTTGAGCCCGAGACTCACTAGTGAGAGTCTATGGAAGGATTTTTCATTTTCATTCACAGCTCATGGACTGGGTAGTTTTGAAAAATACTGGTACTATTACAATAACACTGTAACTGAAAATGTCTTGAATTGGAAAAATCATCTAAATTTTAAGCTCTCACTGGGAATGGGAATTATCATTTGTAAAACATGTCAAGCATTTTTAATCAAGATCCAATCCCAGAGCCAAAACCAAATCATAGAATTTCTTATAGCTCCATACAATACTGCCTATTATATGAGTGCCACACCCAGCAAATCTACATCTTAAGCCCTCACCCAAGAAAACATTGGTGGAATCATCTTGACTTCAATCACTGACTTCTTTTTGTATCTGGATTTGGGGTCTTGAATTCATTGTAGTATTTTCCTTCAGGGTCTTGAATTCATAGATGTCACAAAAGTAAATTCCTCATTGTTCTGGGTATTTAAATCTAAGATGATTTGTTCCAATTCCAGACATTTTCATTTCAGTGTAATATTAAACTGTAACAACTGTAACACCTGATTGAAAGATGTTTTTGGGATGACAATTCCCACCATCCTGCATCCTGCGATTGTGGGAATATGCTATCCACAAACATCCACTGAGATATATTTTCCTTATTGCTGTGATTATATGTTGGGAGTATTTTGTTCCTGGTAAAGTTTTAAAAAATCCTCAAATTTTAAATTTTTTAACCCTGAAAATCAATTTTCCAAACAAGTTCCAATAACGAAGCATTGACCTCCCATCCGGCCATCCCTAAAAAACTTTTAGATCAAACAATGCCAAAGAATTTTTGCATTCTGGTTTTTAACAATCATACTTATTTAGTACAAGATGGATTGGTCACCTTTCATTTCCATACGAGCTGATTTTCTAGAGCTGATTTTACTGGTTCATTTTAATATTGACAGCAAAATGACTTAAAGTTAGTTCTAAACTTGTGAGCTTTTAAATATCCCATGGGCCAATCATTAATAATGACAAGTGCTTCAGAGAATGCAACATCTGTGTATCTTGAAAAATAGTCCTCGAAGAGTACCACCAATGTTGCGATTTGGTGTAGGTATCCGGACAGTAGGTAGTCAATCACCCAAATCCGCACATGGAGTACTTATAAAATGGAACACAAGTTTGAAAGTGAGGAATCTGTCATGTAGGCCTTTGATGAGTACAAATTAACTGAAACTGTTAGTGACCTTTTCCACTCCATGGTGGATCCTGCAGCTGAAAGAGAAGAGACTTTTTACATAGCATGAACAGGGAAGATTATTTGTACTACAAGCTTTATTTCCACCCATACTGTAAAATTGCGCAAAGTTATGTTTGTTCTTGTCTGCTTCTCTTAGGATTCTATAGCTAACTTGTAGTGTTCCACATGGTCCTCGGCCAGTACTAACCAACCCAATACAAATTTCTTGCATCTTTTTGAGCCACATAGTTTCAAACTAAATAATAGACAAGATCCATCAAAAGTGTACATAATGTAGAAGTAAAAATAAAACTTTCATAAGCTCATTCAGAACATTACCTTCTGGATGAACTGGCGTCCTCCCCCACCACCTAACCACCACTGCCATGTCCATCACCCGGTCCCTGCGCCCATGCCGACAATCCCGCGGGCCAAAATGACCCTCGCTCACCACAGGCATAGCAGCTCTCGTTTTGTCTATCACGTGGTGGTCCCCTTCCATTATCCGCCATAACCACCACCGCCGCCGCGGCCGCCACCACCACCCCTACGTCGACCACTTGGGAGAGGTTCAACCTTGGACCTGTCGTCCGCAGATGCGTCTGTGGTTTGTAAAAGATGCACACAATTGGGAAATGGATGCAAGCAAAAAAAGAAGATACTTAGAAAAGAACTTGGAAACAGCCTTCTCCAAATCTTCAAACATGGCAGAAACAGATTACTGACCAAAACAACCTTTATTTACACATATACAGCCCTAAAAAACCACAAGCACAAACACAACGTTTTAAGTGTGTACCGTGTTGTTCCTAATTAACGCCCCTGCTCTAATAAACGCCACCCTCTACATTTTTGGATTAACAATTCAACAAATGAGCTATCTTACCTAAAATCACATATTTAATGGCCGGGACTGTCGTAATCCATATCATAATCCCTGTTGTCAGAGTTGTAATCGTTTCATTAGTATGGAACTTTGATCTCGGAGGTGCGAAAACAGCGTTCCCCTGCTTGTTCGTTGTATTTGGTAATCAGCGAATAAGCGTGTGTAAGGTGATTTTTTGCGGGATTTTTTGACTTTCCATTTTTTACTGTAATAAACGCCCCTCACCTTTTGAAAACTCCAACCCCCGGAGCGTTTACTTAGGAAAACAATACAGTTAAATGCCTGATTTTTAGAATTAACCCAATATTCAATTTTATGAAACATGGAATCTCAAATTTAATGAAAAAAAACTACAACAATTAACACAATGCTTAAAAAAAAATAGGGCCAGCACCAGCGGTCCCAAATAGATGGCCGATTATGTGTCAAAAGAATTAGAGAGCAAATAATTGAACGGAAAGACCTTTGAAACAAAAGGTTGGATCCAAAATGCACAGGATCACAGTTTTGGTAAATAAGCTAATGTGTTCCAAATTGAGGTCCAGTCCAAACCGTTTTTGAGATAATTGGGTGGGGGCCAGTGTTTAACCCCACAAAAATGGCAAAAAAGAGGTCAAATTTTAACAAAATCATCCGGCGGAGCTCAGGAACGTAGTTTAAGGGTACAAGACCCCTCTTCTCCAAATAAATTGGCACTTAAAACTTGGTGTTTTTGAAATGCAGTTCTAAACCTTTATCCTTCACAATTTGATCTCAGAATTGAAAAAATGTAAAAAACCCACACCTCTTAAATGTTTAAAGGACACAGCAGACAGCTAAAAAGGTCTCTTGATTAAAAATCAGAGAACCTAAAAAAATTGACAATTTTACTGGTCCAGACAATGAAGGTATTTTTTTTTTAATTCTTACGTTCCATCCACTTCTCTCACTGCAAATTCCCTCCTTTGCATCTCGGGCTCATCAAATTCGACGAAAGCAAAACCGGGTGGGTTCCTGGCAACCCAAACCCGCTTCAAGTAACCGTAACGATCGAAAGCATCCCAATAGGTCTTGTCTGCTCGCGCCAGAATGGTAAATCTCCAACGTACACCTTTGCTTCTGAATAGTTTTCTTCTCGACATCTTTGTGAATGATTTAAATTAGTGCTACACTGTTTTCGGGACAGGAAAAGTAGAATAAGATTGATCAGCATATCAACTACTCCAAATTTTTGATTATGTGCGGACGGTTTGGGATCCATGGAGGCCAGAGGTCATAGCTAAATTAGGGATATCACCAAAAGATCAGTTCTTGAAATTAGTTAAAACCAGGGTTCATTGGATCTTAGCTGTTGTTGAAAAACATTGTTGCTTTTTGAATGTCCCCAATGTTCCATTGTGATTGTAGATTTTAAAGTGTCAGGTTTATTTATCTTAGGGGTCGTCGAGTGCCAAATTGTGTAAGCACATATTTCAATACGGAATAATCGCAGATTCGCATCCATAGTTGCGCAGTTCACACTCCCTAGAAACACATTTTACACAATTTGGCACTCTCGCCAGTGGTGTTAGGGCTGCTAGCATACCATGATATTAGGGGGGTGTTATTTCACAAAAGTGCAAGAATGAATCCCCCACCCACCCGCCCTGGTGGCCCAAAATATGGAGACAACCCTAACATAAAACGCCTAGCTCATTGGTTTTTTTTTCCTTTTTTCCGCGTCCAGCTGCACGCGTTTAGCTCAGCAAAATATAATTTTATGCATCCAAAACTGCAAAGAGCGTCCTGGAAGCCAATGCACTCAATGCGACCACTGGAACAAGAGCAAAATAACTTGGTACATGTGTGAATTATAGGGACTATAATCCATGAAATATTAATCACAACTGACCAACTTCATACTCATTACCAAATTTTAAAAACCAGTTTTAAACATATGAAGTGATGAAGTGAGTCCCTTCCCAAACTTGAAATACCATACCCTGCAGGGCCCGTACGCGGGTGGGGGGGGGGGGGCTGTGCAGGGAAGGTGGTAGGACTCCGCCATTGTAATTTTGGTAATGGCTGGCAGAGATGCGGAAAAATTGAACACAGGAGAGGAGGACACTGCTTACAAATTAAACGTCAACGGTTAGAGTGGATTTTTACCAAGGTTTCTATACTTATAACATTACTACATAATAATTTGGTTTTGTTTTTTGTTATTAAATCTTTTTTTAAGATTTTTATATTGGTATCAACTTCTGGCTTTTTGCAATATCACGTCATGGCAACTACATGTCCAGAAAAATCAATAAAATAAAAAAAAAATAAAAAAGCAAATCAAACAAAAATCAAAATCAAATTAAAAAGTTTTTAAAACATAACCGGAAAACCCAATCTGTTCCGCACGTCTTGGGAGCCCCCCCCCCCCCCCGTTTAAAATCGGAAGTACTTTTGGTAGTACTCAGTTTTTGATATCAGATGAAGGCTGTATTTTTCTCATTGTCATCCTGAAATTTCAGCTTCCTCCAAATCTATCCTCAATATAACTGGACCAAACACTGCCATTTTAATGGTTAACCATCAATATTAGGCATAGTGTGATAGGGTGTTGCCTATGCATTACACGTCTATTATCATAATTTAATTAGCTCATATTTATGGTACCTAAGTTGCATACACATACTTTCAAATTGCAAAAAGATGTGCACCATAAGCTTTCATGCAGCAGCCGGAATTTTGAGTCCTATGTCACCTTTTCAAATAATAGCAATTATGCAGATTTTTGCATATTAATTAGCTGCATTTGCATACTCAATTTGCCCGAAATAATGGCCCAAATTCTAATCAGGGTCTAGAACTCCTCAGCCTCTTCCTTCCACCTAGTTGCATCATTAGGCGTATAAAGGTCCTATGTTATGCTTCCCGTAACCCGCCCGCGTTAGAGATGCTGGAAATGCCTAGTAAAAAAGTTCATTATTTTGTATTTTAAAGAAATATCAAGGTTTCTTTCTTCTTTTAAATCACCTCTTGGTGATGTGAATTTTAGTAGATTTTAACCAAAGAACAGTTGCACAAATCTTTCAAAATGTAGGATGGTATTTTGACACAACAATATTGTAGGCATTAGAGCACGCTGAAGGTTTGTGAAATGGCTGTTACTCCAAAATTACGAATCATGAAAAAGGAAATAGTTGCCTCATTATGATTTGCAAAAAATGTTACGGGAAACATAATGACTTTCATTGGCCTTATACACCTTACGGAACTCCAGAAAACTTGTACACAAGCCTTGCAGGGAAATATTAGTAAATAATGCAAATTACATACTTAATTAGCATATTTTACGCCAAAATCTAATCAGGTCAAGAACTCGTCAACCCACTTTCCACCAAGTTACATCATTGTCGCCCTTACGGAACTCCAGATAAACTAAACAGGGGTAACATTTTTATCACGGACGAACGGACGCTGCCTCATTTCATAGTCCCCGTCCGAACGAGTTCGGCGGGGACAATTAAAGAAGACAAAACTCTAACTAACATAAAGGTAAACACATTTAAAATAATGAAAAAGATAATCATAAAAAGAATAAAAAATTTTTTTGGTGAAATTAAAAAAAAAATCAAAAAAGACAGGGATAAAAACGACAAACAATAGTCGGCGACATTTTGAGCAATATTGGCAAATCAAGGTAGGTAAATGACAGTGTTAAAATGCACAATGGACCCCGGCCTAAGTTTCTAAGCTTCAAGCTCTAACTCGGCCACGATACAAATATGGACTGGAGACGAGTTTGAGAACCTCGAATACTTCAATAAGCCTACATAAGGTGCGTGTTCCGATCGTCTTTGGGAACCCCAGATTTACCCGGAAGTAGTATCGATTTGGAATCAGAGAAAGGCCGTTTTTTCCTCATTGTCGTCCTGAAATTTGAGCCCTCAAATCCATTTCATTCCCAAGATATTTAAAAAAAAAACGCCGTTTTAGTGGTTAAACCATCAATATAATAACACTGCACAGTATTGAATGGCTTGAACATGCATTATTGCGTCTACCATTCAAACCTCAAGTTGTTCCCACGGTACTTGATGGGGTGTATAACTATCAGTGTAGGCTCTCAATCATATCAAGTAGATAAAACAATACCCATAAAATCGGAACAAAGCACGTAAATTCATTCTCAACAATCATTCTGAACAATGTATTCTTCCAACCACATTCCTACAAAATTAAAATCAAAATGAAACTTCAAATTCAAAGATATTAATGTAGTACAACTGATTCTTTTAAAATAAGTTTCAACCTATCAGACTTGTGACGTTTGTTGAAGAAAAAAGCGGCCAAACTCTACTTACAAACTCAGTATTGTCATATGATGTTGTGGCCGGTGATTTGTGCAGGGCGTCTCATTCATTCATTTCATCATGTCATTGTCTGTCCTGGTCACTCGCCTGTGCACGTTGAATTTCTTCCTCTAAAGTAACATTTCTTTTAACACAAAGCAATAACACAAAGGACATTTTGCACTAGAATACTTAACAGTCACATTTCAGTACAATGACAAGAAATTAATTGATTCAAAAGAGCAAAAAACAAGAAAAAAAATCCACAATTTTACAATACCTGTACTGCGATCAACTGGATTGGTGTCAATGGCTGACAAAGCGGAAAATGCAATTCCCTTGGACTTGGAGCACCACAAGGGAACTTACGTTACACAGGCAGATTCCTACAAAGAGGATTACTATTGGGTCTGAAAAAGGCTACAAGTGTGATTTATTTACATTTTATTTTATGGGTGAAACGAAGTTTGTATTAAGTTGTCAAGGAATATTGTATTATCCAAAAACGTTGGAGCTTGAAGAACAACTACGGTGTAAGAGGGTCGTCGAGTGCCAAATTGTGAAAACGTATTTCAATACGGAATAAATCGGCAATCTCATCATAGTCGCAGTTCACACTCCATAAAAAACGTTTTACACAAATTGGCACTCGCCAGTGTGGAAGGGTTTCTAAAATTTGTTTGTAGAATAGCGACGAGGACGAGTCGTGTGGGTCATGGGGCCCGTTCATGGGAACATCCATGGCCCCGGGGGGGGGGGGGGCACTGACATGGGGAGAGGTACGGGGATGTGCGGCCCAAGACTAGTAAAACGGAGTCATACTGAAATTTCGGGCATGTTAGACGGGTCATTATCAATCTTTTGAATTTCACATTTACGAATCACCCTCATTTCTAGTATGACGACATAACATAAGTCAATCGTGTAGCACGAATCCCGACAAGAATATCTCCAAAATACAGATTTAATATTATTTTCATCGAGAAAACAGAATTGCAGGAGATTAAATAACAAGTTACAAGTAGGTGCATGCTAAATACTGCGGCCATTAGGGTTATTTCTTAGTGTAATGCTTCCGACGCAGCCACTGGTCGGCCCAAAGATACACTTTATACAGTACTTGATGCTACGGCTTTTCAATGATATTGGGCCTTTACGTCGTGCCGACTACCAATGTCAAAAAACGACGAAAGGTTCCCTGTACTACATTAAGACCCTTTTCGCGTCTCTCCATACCGTT
Source organism: Ophioderma brevispina (assembly GCA_023653785.1). NCBI lineage: Eukaryota > Metazoa > Echinodermata > Ophiuroidea > Amphilepidida > Ophiodermatidae > Ophioderma > Ophioderma brevispina. Next base: position 24,544 of record JAMKCH010009057.1, read on the forward strand.
CCCAAGACCCCAGTTGAAAGCCTAAATCAGTTCGTAAGGTCCCCTTTTCAGGAAATTTAGAGCTGAATTTTAGCCAAATTTCAGCTCCCAAGCCTGCAATTTCTCAAAAATTTCAGTTCCAAGCCCGTACTTTCGGAGAAAAAATCGTTCAAAACCCCCAATTTCGGAAATCGGGGCCCGAACATCCCTACCTGAAAAAAAAAGTTGAGTGCCCCCCCCCCCGGGATCATGGCATACCACCAGCTGCGAGTGCCAAATAGTGTAAAACTTTTCTATGGAGTGTGAAATGTGCACTATGATGAGATTGCGAATTTATTCCGTTTGTATTTACACAATGTGGCACTCGACGACCCTCTGACCGTAGGCTCGGCCCCGTACTTATAGTGGGTGTCCTGCAGATACTGCGGAATTGGGTGGGTGGTATTCGCAGTATTGCCGTACGTGCCCGTGGCCCGATTTAAGGATATGAAGTTTTTCATCTGAAGATTAGCCTTCACTCCAAACCCCATCTGTAAAGTTTCGCGCCAAATATTCAACCAGTTTTGATGAGAGAGGCCGAGAGCTAAAAACGACCTTGTAGGCCCCATAGACTTGTGTAAAATTAAAGGTGAAACAATAGTTTTTTAGGCACCCAAATATTGTGTAATAATAGTAATTCATATAGATTTGACGCTCAATAGATTCTTACCTTGTATTTGGCCTGAGAATGACTTTAAAAGAAGGACAAAGTGATTTTGATTTGCTTTATATCAATGTAAAAAATAGGATGAATTTCATATTTGTCCTCTAAACATTGAAAATGCACAATTTTTGTACCAAAATAAATTTCTCAGCTTAATCCTTACAGATGGGGATATTTTTGATTGGGAAGCTTACATCAGGGCAAAAATAATCACTTTCGATTTTTTAAGGGACAACCTGATATGTGAAATCTCTTGTTGCACCTTTAATATTGGTCGGACCAAAATGGGGCCATTTCGCTCAGAACTTCCAAACCAAACCAACCTTTGGCTTTAAGATTTCACAGGGTAATGAGAGGGAAAAATAGTGCGTTTTATGATACCAAAATGTGACCACTTCTGGTGAAATCTGGGGTGGCTTCTGGGGACGAGGCTATTAGCGATCGGGCACCTTTAAAATAGTGAAAAAATATTAAAAAATAATGAAAAGTGCATTTGGTGATTGCGAATTTCGTTTTTCATTGTTCACTAGATATCCTCGAGAAAAGCTTATTCACAACTATTTAGCTGATCCCGACTTTGCGGTTTTGTTTGTATGAGCAATAACTTGTTTCCCACGGTCCCATAGGCCCTTTATATAATTTCTGTCCGTTTACGGACAGAAAATCAAACAATTTCGAAATTTACCGAAATTTGCACGTAAGATATTGGCACCATGATAGGGTAAAGGGAGGGTAATATGGACCCCAGAGGGCATTATGGACCCCCCCCCTTATAACTTTGAACTAGGGGTGGTAGGAGTGACCTTCTATTGGTACTTGAAAGACAGAGTCAACTACTGTAATTTGGTTATTACGGCGGGAGTGTCCTGAAAGGCAAAGAAATTATTTTATATTGAGCCTCGGTTTGGAGGATGTTACCATGGCAACATGTAGTACTGACTGTACCATTATACCAATACTGTACCAATTCATATCACATCTAATTAAAAAATGGCTGGATACATTGGTATGTGTGATCTGGGGGTAATATGGACCCCTATACATTCCCATGTAGAAACTTATGGGATGGGGCAAAAAATATGGACCATATGAGCCATATTACCCGGACTCTATGGCCATTATGACGCGGGTGGTCCCTATTCCGACGCGTGGGTAATATTGACCCTTTGCAAAAAAAGTTGAAAGCCTATATCTTTATTTGATTAGAGATGAATGAATATCTGTTCTCTTCTTTCTTTTTTCTTGGTCTGTAACCTACCCTATGAACCAAAGCTATCGATGATAATGAAAAGTTATTAAAGGAAGAAAATAAAATTTGAAAAATTGCGATCTGCTAAGGGGTCCATATGACCCTACTTTACCCTACCTAATGTTAGCGAGTTCAGTAATACGAAAATCTAGTGAACTTTATTGAGGTAAGTCGGGGGGACGAGGCTGTGGACCACGAAATGCCCCTTTAAGTGATTACAATCGAAATATATTCCATTTTTTTTGCTGCCTCAGAGTAAAAAATAAAGTTAATTAAAATTTTTCGTTGGAGTCGCTGAGAACACATCTGACACCTTTGGACATTGGCGTTTTTTTAGGCGTCTAAAGTGTTCACCTTTCAAAATTCTTGAGTGAATTCTGAAAAATTGGGAAGGGGAAAAAGGGAGGAAGAACAGAAAAAGAAAAAAGAGGGAGAGGGAAGAAAGGGGAAAGAAGAGCGGGAAAGAGGGAAGAAGAGAAAGGGAAAGGGAGAAGAGAAAAAAGGGAAAGAAGAGAAAGGAGAAGAGAGAAGATGAGAGAGAAAGAAAATGGAAAGGAAAGACTTATTGTATGTAGCTTCAAACGAATTTATTTTGAAATTTGTGCTCTGAAACCCTGCTTTTTTACCTTCTAAGATGGCAAAACCACTCGGGTGGCAAACCCCAGGAACTTCCGGGGGCTCTGACCCTGGATCCCGCGCCGGGGCTACGCCCTGACCCCACAGGGGCCTAGGCGGCCCCTGGACCCCGTGCACCCCGTGCCCACCCCGTGTAGCCTTCCGGCAGCGGTGGATTTAAGGGAAAGGGCCCTGTCAGCAGCTTGAGGTGGGGCCCTTAAAGGGGCATTCCCGGGGCATTTCGTGATCCACAGCCTCGTCCCCCCGACTTACCTAAAAAAAAGTTGAGGATTTTCATATCATCTAGACCCGTTTACATTAGTAATCCATGTGTGCCAAATCTTACGTGCAAATTCTGACGTGTCTGTAAGAAATTAACAATTTGTATTTTCTGTCCGGAAACGGATAGAAATTAAAGCACAGTGACCTTTGGGACCGTGGGAAACCAGCATTTGCTGATAACACAAAACCGCAAAGTCGGGATCAGCTTAAAAGTTGTGAATTAGCTTTTCTCAAGGATATCTAGTGAACAATGAATAAAACAGAAGGTGCTGGAATCACGAAATGCACCTTTTAGTGGATGGACCATACCATCTAAAGTATACCACCTGGGGGGGGGGGCAAAGAGGCATTTATACCAGGGCTACCTCATACTATGACATACACGAAAATGTATGATGGCCATTCTGTAGGGGTAGCTTAAGCGAGCTAGGGGCTCGCAAAAGATTATACAGGGGTCAAAATTGAAAAGTGGTCCGATGTTGTTGAATTGCATACCAAAATGTTCGTATGATCGCAAGGATTAAAAAAATGTATAGTTTTGTGCTATCTCTGACTTACCCTTATGGAGTTATAAGTTGAAAACCGTTATTGTAGGTCAAAGGTTAAATTTAGCTTCTATAGGGGTCAAATACTAAAAAACGTTTCAATTTCAGTGGAAATGGTCTCATATTATTTGTAATGTAATCACAAGTAAAATAAGGTATAGTTTGGACAATGTACAATGTATAGTTACCAAGTTACACCCAAAATTACCCCAGCCCCTATAGGGGTATAGGGGTAGTACTAATGAGGTGCGTAACTTGTTAATTTCACATTGCAGATGGTCCAAACTATTCCTTAATTTAATTGTAATAACATTATAAACAATATGAGACCATTTCCACTGAAATTGTACCGTTTGTAGTATTTGACCCCTGTAGAAGCTAAATTTAACCTTTGACCTACAATAACGGTTTTCAGCTTATAACTCCTTAAGGGTAAGTCAGAAATAGCACAAACTATACATTTTTTAATCCTTTTGATCATACGAACATTTTGGTATGCAATTCAACAACATTGGACCACAATTTTGACCCCTGTATAATATTTTGCGAGCTCCTAGCTCGCTTAAGCTACCTCTACAGAATGGCCATCATACATTTTCGTGTATGTCATAGTATGAGGTAGCCCTGGTATAGGCCTAAATGCCTCTTTGCCCCCCCCCCCAGGTGGTACCGACCAACATGCCTGGCTCACCCCTTATTTAAGGGTCGCGAATCCATGTAATGTCGCACTTTAGTGCGACCAGTGGGTGTCTGAGAGGGGCCCTGAGAGCAATATTTTAGGGGGGGGCCTGTCAGCAGCTGCTGACACTGCTGACTCTTAAATCCGCCACTGCTTCCCGGCAAGACGCTCGCGCATTAATCATCCCAAAGCTGGTACAGGAAATCGGGAAAACTCTTTGAGTCTTGCCCCCGGAGGGTCAGGTCTGGTTACGCCCCTGCCTCAAGAGCAATTTACATGATGATATTCATACTGATTATAGTCAGACAAACACACCAAAGAGAAAACAATTCAAGTTTGGCCAAGAAGCTAATTTCTAAATATGAGTGTATAGGAAAACACAAATCTTTATTGTAATTTATTTTGAAAAAAACAACAGAGACGATTAGTAACAGGATATTTGTACAGTGTGAGTAAAAAAAAAACATACATTCAGAATAAAAAAAATAATTAAAATAGTTAAGAATTGTTCTTGCTCAAATGTTTGCTATGATTATAAAGAAGGATAAACAGGCTTTCAGAAAACGTTTAAGTTTGGTTTCATTGGGTTGGATTTGGAGGCCAAAAGTACGCCTATTTTGCCGAGAGACTTAAAATCCTGTTTGGCCGATTTTTAGCCAAACAAGATGCAAATCGCTACATAGAGTACAGGTCTTCAGCGTGATTTGAGTACACACATTTAACACCAAATTTTGTTAAACAATAGAATGTGGGAGAGTAATCTAAGGATTATAAAAACATACCAGAGATTACAAAAGGAAAATGCTAATGAAAAAAACTGTTCAATTTCCCAAATAAGAAACTCAAGATAGCCTGGTGTAAGACCACAGTTTACTTAGGTGGCAGCAAGATTTCATGGTGTTTTAACCTACAACGAAACTTGGGAGCAAGAGTGAAACCTAAAAAAAGTGTTGTATTTCTCCGCTTGAAAAACAGCAGTGCGCTATTGAATTTTAGTTTTAATTCCGATTTACTTACAGAAACTTCAGCTTTAGTTCATCTTGGTCAATATTATATATGGACGCTGAGTATACGGTATTTGTGCAAAACAATACCTTATAGATGTAAAACAAATCTCTGAGCAGTTTCATTATGTTCATGACTGAGACATTGATCTGGATGATTTCAAATAACTGACTGACTATGCTTGAAACAATGGTAATTTAATTTTTTTAAGATATTTTTACTATAATGATGTTTACACAATAGACCATTTTATTCAATTGATTATGTTTTTGTCGAGAAGACATCGATACCATCTGATTGCATGTGTGAATTGTCTTGTAAAATGTTTAATTGTATACGGTCGGTGTCAGTCTCTCCCCCATTGTATTGCAAATCGGCCAACTGAATTTTTAGGTCTCTCTCCGCAAAATTGACATAGTTTTCTGAACCCAAAGTCCGAAAGACACAAATAAAAATCTTTCTGATACCTGTTTATCTTTGTAAATAACCAAGCAAACATTGAGCACAAATAACTCTTTAACCTTTGAAGAAAAAGATCTTTCCTGAAGAGGGTTTTTTATTGACTCACACTGTAGTGGCAAAGGTATTGTAGTCAACTTTTTTTTTGCTGCCTCAAGAGTAAAAATAAAGTTAATAAAAGTTTTCGTCGGAGTCGCTGAGAACACATCTGACACCTTTGGACATTGGCGTTTTTTAAGTGTCTGAAGTGTTCACCCTTCAGAATTCTTGAGTGAATTCTTGAAAAATTGGGAAGGGGAAAAAAGGGAGGAAGAAAAGAAAATACAGAAAAAAGAAAAAAGAGGAGAGGGAAAAAGGGAAGAAGAGCGGAAAGAGGGAAGAAGAGAAGGGAAAGGGAGAAGAGAAAAAAAGGAAAAGAAGAGAAAGGAGAAGAGAGAAGATGAGGAGAGAAAGAAAATGGAAAGGAAAAAGAACTTATTGGTAGTAGCTTCAAACGAACTTATGTTGAGAAATTTGTGCTCTGAACCCTGCTTTTTACCTTCTAAAGATGGCAAAACCGGTGGCAAAACAAGGGAATTCCTGGGGCTAGTGACACTGGATCCCGCGCGGGGGCTACGCCCTGACCCACCAGGGCTAAGGCGGACCCTGGGACCCCGTGTAGCCCTTCCCGGCAGCGGTGGATTTAAGGGAACGGGACCCTGTCGCAGCTGAGGTTTGGGGGCCCTTAAAGGGGCATTCCCGGGGGCCTTTTCGTGAATCCACAGCCTCGTCCCCCCGACTTACCTAAAAAAAAAGTTGAGATTTTCATATCATCTAGGGACCGTTTACATAGTAATCCATGGTGTGCCAAATCTACGTGCAAATTCGGATGTGTGTCTGTGGAAGAAAATTAACAATTTGTATTTTCTGTCCGGAAACGGATAGAAATTAAAGCCAAGTGAACCTAGGGACCGTGGGGAAACCAGCATTTGCTGATAACACAAAAACCGCCGAGTCGGGATCAGCTGCTTAAAGTTGTTGTGATATTAACTTTTCTCAAGAACAATGAATAAAACAGAAGGTGCTGGAATCACGACATGCACCTTGTATGGATGACAAGAGGGTGTATTGAGTCAAATCCCACAATGCACCCAGCTTTTGGAAATTCACCTCAATAAGTTAATGTGATCCCACAAAAATACTATCATAAACCCATAAAAAACCTTGACTGTTTCGGCCCATTTGAGCCTACAAACGTTAGTACTTAGGGAATTTTTTTTTGCTAGGATTCATGTGAAATATCTTGTGTTCTGAACTTTCGGAAACACTTTTATCCCTACGTACTGCACATTGTTTAGTACAGTACAGACTATAGGCCAACATTGCAATGCATCATGGGAAGTGATTCAAAACCACCCTCGGGATGGACCATACCATCTAAAGTATACCACCTGGGGGGGGGGGGGGCAAAGACGGGGGCAAAAGGCATTTATTATCCAGGGCTACCTCATATATGACAACACGAAATGTATTGATGGCCATTCTGTAGGGGTGCTTAAGCGAGATAGGGGGCTAGCAAAAGATTTACAGGGTCAAAAATGGAGTGTCCGATGTTGTTGATTGCATACCAAAATGTTAGTATGATCGCAGGAATAATACAATGTAGAGTTGTGTTAATACGTCATTCATATATTCTTGTTCATTGATTGGTTAAAAGGGGACAACATGATCAAATATTAAACATACCATCCTGCAGAAAAAGACTATTTACGGTCTCAAAAGAACATTTTACGGCTCTCAAAAAGACTATTTACGGCTTCCAAAAAAGATGTACGGCTTCCAATTTTTAGCACAATGTCTCAGCCCTGTGTAGAATGATCATCAAAACAAATTAAAACATGGATAAAACGCGAAAATGCAGTGAGGGACGGTACGGCTAACAAATCAGCCAAGATTCCAGCTGTTAAGTGATCAGAAAATGACATGAAATTGTGAACACTAAAAAGATGATTTAAGAACAGCCTGTCAGGTTTGATGGGTTAGTCTGGTAAGTAGGGTTGACGACAACCACGGCATATTGACTGGGCCGGAATTTCGTTCATCCTCCTTAAAGCTCGGATTTCTCTGGGGTTTAAAAAAAACACGCGGATTTTGGGTAAATGGTGTTGGGTTGTTTTGTCTGTAGGTGTAGGTAATGTAGTGGGGGGGGGGTGTTCTCTTATCCCTAAAATTTTTCCCTTCTCCCCAGGTTGGCCCTCTTTTGTCATCCCGTAATTTTCCGTCTATTTTACTTTTTCTGTCCCCTCCCTAGATTCTTCTCTACCGCTCATCTCTCAAATATTATTTCATCTCCCCCTTCCCCCCATTTTCTTCCCCATCCCTCACTCTGATTCGACTTTCCTTTTTCCCGCCCTCCAACATCCCCTTACTTTTTTGCTTTTTCCTTCCCTGCTACCTTTACCTCCACAATCTGCTTTTCATACCGCCGACACTTACTTTACTCGCGGTCCTTCGCTCACCAAACCTAATACGCTCCATTAAACATATTTTTTCTCACTCAACACTACACGACCGTCTTCTCATAGTCTCACTTCTTACAAAAACACAACACCACCTCGCTTTTTCTCCAAAAAATACCAACCTTTCTCGTTTTGCCCCCTATCCCCCTTCATGGGTCATGTTGTAGGCTAGGTAGGATAGGCTAGGCTAGGCGAAATCTTCAATTTTACCTCACTTGTTTTATAAAATCTTTTAACCAATCAATGAACAGAATATATGAATGATTGTATATTAAAAACAAATATATACTGACCTTTATCGAGGCACTCCGTTCAAAACTATGGTCCCTCGGTGACTGCATAGTGCTATTTTGCTTCGGGGCTGCGCCCCTCAGCAATGCACCATTGCAGTACCTCGGGTCCATAGTTTTACCAAGGTCTCATGTCCACTATATATTGTATTACTATCTCTGATTCCCTATGGAGTTATAAGATGAAAACCGTTATTGTAGGTCAAGGTTAAATTTAGCTTCTATAGGGGTTCCACATGGGGTGAGAAAAAAACCAACAGAGGACGATTAGTAATAGGATAAGTGTACAGTGTGATGTCAAAAAAAAACACCTACATCAGAATAAACAAAATAATTAAATAAGTTAAGAATTGTCTTGCTCAAAATGTTTGCATATGATTAAAAGAAGATACAGCTTTCAGAAAAAGTTTATTGGGTGTCATTTGGAGGGAAAAAGTTACGCTTATTTTGACGAGAGGCTTAGAAATCCTGTTTGGCCGATTTTTTGCCAAACAAAGAGCATCGCTAAATAGAGTATCATGGTCTTCAGTCAGTGATTTGAGTACCAACATTAACACCAAATTATGTTTAAACAAGAGATAAGGGTGGGAGAGTATCGACTGGATTATTTAAAAAACAATATCCTGAAGTACAAAAGGAAAACTGCTAAGTAAAAAAAAAAATGTTCAATTTCCCAAATATAAGAAATTCAAGAATGCCGTTGTTACAGACCAAGTTACTTAGGTGCAGCAAGAATTTCATGGTTTTAACTACAACGAAACTGGGGAAGCAAAAGTGAAAACCATAGGAAAGGTTGTATTCCGCTGAAAAAAACAGCAGTTTGCCGGATATTGACTTAAGTTTTAATTCCGAATTATTTACGTACAGAACAACTTCAGCTTTGGTCTTCCTGCAATTTATGGACACTGAGTCAACGGTATTTATTTTGTGCTAAAAAACACAATTACCGTATAGAGTTAAAACAAAAATCTCTGAAGCAGTTTCATTATGTTTTCATGAACTGAGTAAATTGATATGGAGTGATTTTCAATAACGGACTGACTTGATTGAACAAGGGTAATGTAATTTTTTAAGATATTTTAATTTTCTAATAATTATGTTACACAATAGACCATTTTATTCAATTGATTGTTTTTGTCGAGATAGAAAAGAAGAAATCGATACATCTGAAATTGCATGTGTGAATTGTCTTTGCTAAAAGTGTTATGGTATACATCGGTGTCATGCAGTCTCTCCGCATTGTAAAATCGGCCAAACAGAAATTTTAAGTCTCTCAGCAAAATTGACAGTTTCTGATCCCAAAGTCGAAAGACACCAAATAAAATAAAAATTTCTGAGAGCCTGTTTATCTTTGTAAACAATCAAAGCAAACATTGAAGCAAAGAAATAATCTATAACCTTTTGAAGAAAAAAATTTTCCTGAATGTAGGGTTTTTATTGACTCGAACTGTATTGAAAGGATGTAATCAACTTTTCAAGATGAACCTGGGAACGATCTACATCTAGGCAAATTGGAATGCGGGTGGTAATTGAGGTAGGGTTCATAAAAGCCTTTTGTTGTTTACAAAACCAGTGAACCGTATCAGGCAAAAAACTGGAACAGGTTATATGAAACATAGCCGCTATCGAATCTGTGATAAACTTGAAGAATTCTCAGTACTTTTAAAATTATCGCACCAACTAAAGGATTGATTTTGTGTGTTATCATCGCAAAGAGTTAATTTTCCAAATTCATAACAATTGCACAAAAAAGTATAAGACTGATTGTTACTAGGAAGCCTCAAAGTCGATTATTTAAAAATGAGAGAATTTTTTAAATTGCTTTGGCGCTGGAATAGGAAAAAACTGATTACTACGCTTGATTTCCGTTACTAAAACGCGTGTAGGCCTATAGGCACGAGTCGAAAGCTAATCGAGTATGATGATGACCAGACGAAAATAACCCCGACGTTAAAATTTGTTTGAATTTAAGTATCTGCAGATGTGAACAAAATTCAGGGCGGTTAAACAAACGCGAAACGATCATCTTGCAGGGCTGCGTTCCTGAAGGAGTCCTGAAAAGAAAAATGGAGGCAGACGAAGAGCGAGTAACAATTGTGTGGTGTCGGCGGGCTCCTTTCATGGTTAGCGCCAAGCAGTACGATTTATTTCTTGATTCATTCTAAACCTTTGAGGGGCAATTTCCGATATTTCAAATAAACTTACGGTGTGGCAGGAGATATAGGTCCTTAAGTGTCGCTACACGGTCCGGGAGTATAAGTTCTTATTATGGTGGATTACAATAGGGAACCATTTCGATCAGTTGACTCTTCACGTAACACTTGAGTTTTTCACGCTTTTATTCCGTTGTCGTTATGGAGCCCGGACTATGAATCCTTGCAGGACCATATCTCCCTTATCACACCGGCAGGTCAGAAAAAGTTTGAACGAGCTTGTATTTTCCAATATATGGAACTTTTTCTCCACAAAGGTGCTAACAAAAATACCAAATAGTTCTCTCAGTTTTCTTTTTTTTTTTTTTGTGATAAATCAGTTTTGGCTCTCTGAAAGGTTCTTTTTTGACTCATGAGATTTCCCAGTGAGGGCGCCCTCAATTTCAAACAAATTGTGTTTTTTGGCATTTATACATAATGATTGTCCATATACTAAACACTGGTGAAATAGCTAAGGCCTTACATCGAAGTCATTCATATAGAAAATCGCACGTTGTAGAAATTTCCGGATCGGTTTTATAATTTAGTTATACCACAGAATACCATAGGGAATTGGTATGTACTACACATGTTACTGCATGCAAACGCAAAATTCCTTGATATAACCTGTCAATAACTTGGGAATTGTGGGCATTTTAGGGACTACTTAGTCTAGGTGACTATTTTCAAACATACACAAAAAAATTATATTTCAAAAAATCTCGAGTCAGACTTAAGGGGGCACAGTACAAGGGTGTTTAAAACGTGTTTTTGTGGGTTTATTTGTGATCGGTCAGATCTCCTTTGGTCGGAGTAATTTGAATTACTCAGCTGAATTCCTGATAAATCAAGCAGTCAATGGCGACGAGCCAAAATTTCAACCTTTGCCGATAATTCTGCACAGAAAAAACTGATTCACAAAAATTTTGCGCTGTGCATTATGATGCCATAAACGAAAAGGTGCTGGTATTATTTGCTTACTATGGTACTAGTACTGAAATAATAGCACGCTTGGTGGTAGGTTGAACCACATCCATTGCTCCAGAGAACGGTCTCCTCACTAAACTCAAAGGGCCGTCCTTATTATTTTTTTGGCCTTCTGAATTTTTCACCTCTAACCGGAACAAAAAATAAGGAAGGAAAAATCCTTTTTTGAAAAGCAGGCTAGCAGTACGTGGATTGCGAACCAAGGACCAACTGTATCATGAGGCTCAGCATACCTATAACTAACAAGACCAGCGAGGACTTGTGTCAGGTGCCCAAGAGGTGCAATCGAATCCTGATAACATTTACCGGGATACAATCGCTACTGCGAAAGGTGCGGTCAGCACTTCAAGATAATGAATAATTGTACGCGTCCTGGAACAGTTGCCACAGCCTATGCTCCAGAAGCATGAGTGGTGGTTAAAAATCTCACTTGCAACATACATACGCCTCAAGACCGCCATGTTGGATTTTAGCCAAACAATTTTCATAGTAGTCCTTTTTGAACATTTTGAAAATTACTCATAGAAGTTTCCAATTTTGTTTTTGAGTCCCCCCTCGCGTCCTCCCCCCACGGTATCCTCCGGTTAATTGCAGTTTCAAATATCTCTTATCAATTACAAGTTAAAATGATGTCTTCAACTTAGTTATCATTTTTAAAACAGTTATCTAGTCGTTTGTACACGAAACCCGTTGTTATTCTGAAAACATAGTGAATATGGCCACATTCTAAAATTGCGACTCTTACTGATTGAATGCGCAGCCTTACTCACATGCCGTCCACGATCAAATTACAAACTCGCACACGCAATGTACATTAATTTCATTTCACAAATCCTTACAAATGAATGTGTCTTTATTAAATGTACGTAAAGGTCTAATTTGGACATATCACGATCTATTAAATTGAATAAGAGCAATTTGAGTATTTACTACTTTCGTCCATTTAACTTAACCATGCGAAGATCACAACAATAACAATTTGACACAGAACGGACATTTGAAAGCAGATAAGACTAAGATAATGGATTATTATATAATATGAAGCTTCCATCTATACTGCATATTTTTAATACTGTACAATCATTGAACAGTATTTTTTGATACCGTGCAGTTAGTTTTGTTACTTGGTTTATGGCAGCTTATTAGCACTAGTATTAAATATGTGCGATCCTTTATAGCATCCATGAACTTTATATGAGTTTACATATGCTCAAGCTTGCTTGCTGCGTTGGTGCTCCAGTAGCTTAGCGGGGAATCGTATTCAAAGCGTAAACACATTGAAAATGGCCGCGTAACCACAGACGACAAAAACACCACAGTTGTGTTACATGAGGAAGAATCATCCTACACAAAACAGTTCAGAATATACCACCAGACATAGCACACCAGATTGTAACTTGGCGAAAAACAACTCAGCTTGTGTTAGTGACAGTGTCACAACTTAGACAAGGCTTAGGCTTAGCCTTCGAAGCTTGCTCTGAGTAAGTCTGCCTGCCAGGGTAACAGAATTTGTAGGCCATGGCAAAGTCATGAAAGTGACTACCATATCCCACTTCGCAAATTGTGTTGCATTTTTACAGTCAGCTTCATATTATATAACAATAATATTGGATGGCTTTTTCAGGTGATATGAGAATATACCCCATTGTCAAGAAAATATCGAACTCGCCTTCGGCTCGTTCGATATTATCATGACTCGTGCGGTATATTCTCATATCACCCTCAAAGCCATCCAATATTATATAAATATCATGTAGGCCAAATGCATGTAATATTTAGGTGAAAATGAATTAAAAATAACATTAAGAAAACTTTTAAAACTTTGTTTTTTTAAATCAATAACATGTTCTTCATAATAAAAAATACAAAATCGACATTTTTTTAATTTATGTACTTGTGATTGAGTCTAAATTCCTACATTTTGACTTGAGTCAGATTACTTCATGTATGTAGCTTAGTAAGTATTCACAATGATTTTTTCAAACAATGCATGCTGCAGAACTGAAAAATATTTGTGAGATTCTGACATTTCTTATCAGACTTGATCATGTTAAAACAGCTCTCAATACAATACAGATACATTTTCCTCTAAAACACGATTCCATAAAATATTTTAGATGCTGATGTATTTAAAGTGACAGGAGGAGATTCTTTTAGGATACGAACAGGTGCAAAAGAAAACCGCAAATGTGTTTTGAACTTGCTTGTTATCGTAATCGTTCCCCATAGAAAACCATGCTTTGACTTTCTGTCGTGCACGACAGAAACTACTAAATCATCTTATTACATAAAGACGGCGTATTCAGCTTATTCACTTCAGGTGTGATCTAATACATTGGTAAGCATTCCAAATATGTAAAAAAACGGGGTTCGAGAAAAATTGAGGGCGCTTCTTCCTGGAAATCTCATGTCTCTTTAATCTATGGTTTATTTCTGTGTCCAAAACCTGTCATCTGGTAATCTTAATTCTGTAAACACAAACTTAATAGTTGCTCTTATAGTTTAAGAGTAACTCTTATGCCAGGACATACAAAGTTGGGTTTTGGCCTAACTTATTCCCTTACATTTCCAAGATCAAGTGAAAAATCAAATAGGTAGTAGAAATTATGTTTCTTATTTGATATGACAATAAAATATAGTGTGAAAAGACAATTGACTATCTATTAAAGGGGGATGGCCCGATTTAAGGATATGAAGTTTTCATCTTGATAGATTGGCCTTCACTCCAAAACCCCATCTGTAAAGTTCCGTGCCGATATTTCAATCCGTTCTGATGCGAGAGCTAAAAACGTGATTTTGTAAGCCCCATCGAGTACTGTGTAAAATTAATATTGGTCAACCAAAATGGG